>PVJO010001892.1:0-19624 GCA_004026905.1 Hystrix cristata
CTGTCTCCAAAACATAAACAAAACAAACAAAAAGGTCTGTCTGCTTTCTCTCAGGATTCATGTCTTAGCGAGGTCAGTGGTTATCCTTCATGAAACTGCTTCCATAAAAATGTAACCCTGTGTCAAGGATTTTTAGCTTGAAAAACAGAGAAGGACCCCATTTTCATAAACTTTCCACCTACCCTCAGCTTTTATACCATTTCTCTAATAGAGGGCACAAACTGACGGTCCCGCACTAAAAGCAGCCTACAAATATGGAAGGTTGGACTTGGACATGTTTGCTTTTCCATTTTTAAATACGTATTTACTGCTAATATTTAAAAGCTAGGGATTTCATTTTTGACATCTATATTTTCTCGAAAAACATGGCAAGATCATGAGCAGGCCTCAATTGTTATAGGGCATCTGTCAGCTAAGCAGATGTTTTGAGTAGCACCTAGTGGAAGTAACATGCACTTCCAAAGATAATGAACAGAACTGAAAAGACATTGTCAGTGTAGGTGGGAGGAGCCTTCCAGTATGTGTAGAAATGAAGCCATTGAGACACATTCTCAAGATGGGTCTGTCTTCATCACACTCCCACTGTCCTCACACTCCAAGTCGAGACCAGTGATTCTCCTTCATTACATTCATACACAGGTTTTCCATGCATCCTGCATCCCTCAATTTACCACAGGTTATTGGAGGTATCTGAGTTCATAACTCTTGCCCTTAATTTGTTAACATGATAATAACAGCTAACCAGGACTAGACAATTCTCTGAATATTTAAAATGCATGAACTCAATCTTCACAAAAACCAGCAGCGTGAGCACTATCAGAATCTTCATTTTACAGATTATAAAATCAGACACCAAGTGGAGAAAGAGCCCAAGCAACACACCTCTGCTATGTGGTGGCACCTTATTCACAAGCACATGTCTGGCTCAGGGCCCGAACACCCAACCATTCAGCTTTACTTTTATACACACTGGAAGGCTCCTCCCACCTATACTGACAATGTCTTTTCGGTTCTGTTCATTATCTTTGGCATGCTACTTCCTTTAGGTGCTACTCTCTTCTTTAAACCCTTATAAAGCAAAATTTACATCAGAATTTTACCTTTGGTGGCATTTAACTTAGTGGCACTTGATTAGACAAGCTGCCCTTTCTCTAAGACTTTTCTGCTGTCTGCTAGAAAATTGTCACTACATGATGACAAATGGATAGGTCTGAGTTTGAAGGCACTTCTTGCGCTGTCCTGCACAGCCTCTCGTAATGGCACCAGCTCCAATAATGTCCTTTTAGTTTTACAGTAAGACTAATTTTCTATACATTTAAAATTAACAAAATGCTTTGCAACAATGCAAATCTACAGACCCGTATATGTCATTTGCTATGCAACTTCAAGTTTTTGTTACCAAGCTACCTCCTTACTTCATAATTAGGATTGAAAAATCTATAGTGGAAATGATCTTAAACATTAGTATCTCCAAATTCCAGATGTGGTAGGCCATTTCCTCTGCCCCAGAATAAATTGGAAACACTGAAAACAGTTCTGTATTCCACAAACATTACACAATCTGTTAAACCTTTATCAGAGATCAAGAAAGCCCTTGAATCTGAATGATCTTTCAGCATTATGCTTCTTTTTTCCCCTTCTGTGGCACAATGTTTGCAGATTAGGATAAAATATTTACTTTTCTAATTCTCTAGTTACCTAGTAGATGTTATTTAACTTAATCTAAATTTTTTTATGTGGATATATGGATATTTGCAGGTTAATTACAGTATATTTAATCCCCATATTAATGAGAATGAGGTAGGATATGAACTCAGGTCTGTTTGAATGCTAAATTCTCATTTATTCTACCATACCATCATGTCTCCTAGATGCCAATTAGTCTCTGTAGCTGCTCAGCAAGGGTTTTAAGGACTGAGCTTCCCTGGACCAGTTGCCAACCTGTTTTGGGGATAGACATTCCCCCGAGTGAAGACTTCATGCTCCTGGGAGCCACATGCCAGCACATAAATCAATCGAAACCAAGTTCTGAAATTAGATTTGTTCTTTCCAAGTGGAGCAGTCACAGCTTGACCCAATTAGGAGTGACAAAGATCTGGGAGAAGAGGATGGGGAAAAAACAAGAGCTTACTGCAATAAAATTAATGAGGAAGAATGAAGATGAGAAATTTGGAAGTTCTGGAAGGTATTAAGAAAACTGCACTCAGAACAAATGTATTTGTATCACCTCATCGTGGCTCATGTTTTTCAGTCTAAAGCACAGAACCAGGAAGTTGTTTGTAAAGTGAAAAACCTCTTCCGAGTAGACAAGCAGGGAGAGCATCGGGAACCCTAAATTAGCAGAAAGATACTCAGTCCCAGCTAAGAAGCAACGGAGCATGGCTGGATTGGGTTTGAGGGAATCTGTGTGCACTTACAGGACTGTGGTCTGCTGTGGTACCTGAGGAATGTGGTCCAGCATCAAGTGCATGCAGCGAATGGTGCTCTTAGAGCAAAGGCACCGGCTGGGGCAGGGCAGCAGCGGCGGGCACCGGCTGGCCAGGAGGAAGCAGGTGGTCCAAAAGAGCAGTCTGGGCTCCATTGCTCCACCCGATGTTGCACCGGCAAAGCCACAGGCAGGACGACAGCAGCAGCAGCTGCAGCAGTGTGGTGCGCATAGCAGGGGCTGGGCTGAGCCAGACTTGGGAGCAGTAGCTGAAAGCAAAAGGCACCCCCTGGCCAATCCAGGAGGAGCAAGATCACATTACAGGGCTGAGGGCACTACAGCTCGAGGAGGCACTAGAAACCCAGGCACAGACAGGAAAAGAAGCTCCTGAGTGCAAAAAGTCTCTTTCAGCAGCAGAATGCAAATAAAAACTTTTCCAAAGTTGCTTCCACTGCACATTTTATGTAAGCTCCAGCCTCTTTGCCCCAAGCTGTCCTTTTGAAGCTCAAATTGATTAATTATTTATTGAATCCACACAGAACAATTTTCTTCTTTTTATCTGGTAACATTACCAAATCCTAAAGCGCAGGCAGTTCTAATTAGTTCATCTAGACACACACATTCCTTCCTTCTTCTAAACCATGCTCTGAAAAAAGTGGTTTCACTTCTTGCTATAGACTCTGTATACTACTGAAACTCAACACATTTTACTCCTGTAAGATTCAACCCAGCTACTTTTGATTTCCTTAATATTTAATGTTTAAAATCGCTTGCTCACATACTTGCTCAATTAGGAAATAACTGGTGGACAAACACCGGTGAGAACCAGAACAGAACAGGTGCTGGCTGGAGACTGCCACCTATCGGCAGCCGCCCCAGCTGTGGCTCACTGAGGTGAGCAACCCCTCTGCGGGAAATGTATGAAGACAGCAGATTCTGATAAAATACAATTTACAGTTAAACATCCACCTTTTAATCATTCTGTAAGAAGGTGTTTTAAAACTTTGTTTTTAAAGGCTGAAGTTTCTAAAATACTCTTTTACAATTATAAGAGAAAAATTAAAACCTGGATGGTCAATCCCAAATAACCAGACAGACCAATCTAGTGAGTGGGGAAGTTTCGCCAAATTTTATCAATCTTAGGTAAAATAAATTCATACTCTTTGCAGTAATTTTTCAGACTCTTTACATCCTGCTGTAGGTGAATACTGCCCTCTTTTGGCAAAACGTTCATTTGTATGTGTGATATTTGGAGGATTAAAATACAAAAAGATTTGAAGAAATTATCTTGGACAAGAATGATTTCAAAATAAGCTTTTAAGTACGTCTGCCATTATTCATATGTCCTTTATTGCCTAAGTATACCAACAATCCAAAAGAGCACATTTTTTTTTCCTTTGATTTCTACGTAGAATTACTATGCACTTGCTAGGGTCTGATTCAGAAAAAGATGAAAATCTTTCCTTTAGAAACCTAAATTTATGTTGAATTTAAACAAACAAACTGATTAGTAAACAAGAATAGGGCTAAGAATTGCAAGGCACCAGCCTTCACATCATGCTTGCTGCCTGCTAATGACTGGGGTCCTTTTGAATAGCACCTCAGTCCAGCTTTCTAGCTGAGATCAGCCGACTGCTCTGGGAAGACATTAAAAGACATCCATGTGCTCTGGTTGAGGAAATCAGTAAGACCTGCACAAGAGTCCAAAAAACAAAGTGAAATGGGAAACCCCTGAGGTTAAGTATACACCCAAGGCTGGTTCAGTTTGACTGCTTTACCAAGTGCAATGTACGTCAGAGGCTGGCAGGAAGGTCTAGGGAGGAGAAAAGGCCTTTCCTAAGCGGGTGAGCCTTAACTGGGAAACCTGTATAAAGCCGCAGCTGTACTTTAAGGATAAACTAGAATATAATCCCCACTCCTACAATTGTCTACCACTCTGTTCACCCCAGAGAATGCAAGGAAAATTGCCTATTTCAACCCCCCTCTCCCACCCCCGCAGGGAGGCAGGGAGTAACTGGAGGTGTGTTATCTCCAAAGTAACCTTCCGATGGATTTTTAGACCATTCTACTTCTGGAGGCCAGAAAACCTTAGAGTGAGAATTTAAAGAGGTCGTCCTGGGCAACAACTCAGGCAACTAATAAAATTCCCACAAAATACAAAAGAAAGTTATAAGAGCAAAACACACAAAATACAAAAGGAAGTTATAAATGCCGGCCAGCAGAAGCATCAAGAGCAGAAGCCTCAGATACTGAAATTTAGTCATTTAGTAAGGTCCTGTCTCAAAATAAAAACAGGCCAATCTGAAAAAGCAGCAGCAGAAATGAAAACAGAAGATAGTAAAACTCACTATAAGGGTTTGAAAGCACATTTAAAGCAATTCTAAAGAAAATTAGTGATCAGAAGATCTGAAGAAATTATCTAAAGTTCAATGCTGAGGGAGAAAAAGTTGAGACAATATTTATTTTTAAAAAAAAGTGGCAAAGAATGTCTAGAACTGATGAAAGAAACCAACTATGAAAGACACGAGTATCAGGGAGGGAAAATGAAAAGAAATTCACACCTAAACCCATTATATGAAGCTACAAAGGATTAACAATGTCAAGACAAAATCTTTAAAGCAGAGATAAGAGATGACCTTCAAAGTAATGGCTGTTGGCTGACTTAACGGCTACAGAGCAAGTCAGAATGTAAAGAAATCCTAACTCCCTGAGAGAAAATATTGTCATTCTAAAACTGTATAGCCAATGGACATTTTTTTAAGGACAAAAGCAAAATGAAAAATTTTCATTCAGACAAAACTAAGAGTTAGCAACCTACAGTCTTTCCCTAAAAGAAACTGAGAAGTGGGTACTGTGGGCAAAAGGAAACTGGGATGGTTTGATGAAGGAATATTCAGCAGAAGTGTAAACTGAAGTAAATCTAATTAAGCATTGGTTAAATAATTACAATGTGGCTAAAAATATTAGAATTAAAACACGTATGTTCACGTATAATTTTGAGGTGATGGGGCTGGGGATTTAGCTCAGTGATTAGAGTGCTTGCCTTGCAAGCACAAGGCCCTGAGTTCGATCCCCGGCACCACAAAAAAAATTTTGAGGTGATGATTTCAAATTTAACAGTGTTGTGAAATGCCTTTATCCCTAAGGATAGGAGAGTAACTTAACTGATGAATTAGGTGAATGTATTAAAATGTTATCACTCAGAATGCTCGCTGCGGCAGCACATATACTAAAATGTTATCACTCAGAGCAGATTTAAAAAAAAAAAAAGTGACCTCAAAAATGGTAAAATGATAGCAAAAAGCAAGGTCATAATAAACAGTTACCCAAAAAGGGAGTGTACTACCTGTGTATTGAATTGTTATTCCTCCTGCTTTACATATACTTTATAAACACCCTTCGTATCTACTGAATGTTTAATTAAAACGAAATTTTAAACTGGGCATGGAGCTACATGCCTGTAATCCCAGCACTCCAGGAGGCTGAGGCAGGAGGATCTCAAATACAAACCCAGCCTGGGCAACCTAGGGACTTAGTGAGACACTCTCTCAAAATATAAAAGGGCTGACGATATACCTCAGTGCAAAAGCTCTAGATTCAGTCCCCAGGACCACCAAAATAGTAATAATAAAATCAAATCTCTCTATCTTTCAGAGGTGGTAATAGTCAAAGGGAAATGAGGGTCCCCACAGACAACTGTACACCATAATCCGCCATCTATCCATGTATGCACTGAGAACATCTAAATTTAAAAATAAGAAAAAAAGAAGTCAGGTCACTGGAGAATGGTGCTTATGTATGTGATTGTTTATTTTAAGTAATTTTCCAAGACTTCTAATGATTTGACAGGCTTTCCTTCATTTGTATCATCTCAGACAGAAATCAACATATTTGTGGTATTTTAGTTTAATCACGGTGTATGCTAGTTTAGTAACATTTTTCTTTATTAATACTAGATCCAGATATATCAACCAATGGGCAGTACAGATTCAAATCATCTTCTTGGTAGCTATGGTGCTGTTGACAGACTCTTGGAACTGATCTGATGCTAAATGCTGTTTCAGGCCCTGTCTTCAACGAGCTGTGTGACTCAGGTAAAACCAGCCACCACCTGAGGCCTACTTTCTGGTCTGCAAAATAAAGGCTTAAATTAGATGATATCTAACGTCTTATGTACCTATAAAATTCCACAATGATATCCCCCATCACTTTGACTTACTTCTACTTCATCTTTATTTTGTATTTCTTCACTGTAGGGCATAATCTTCCATACAAGTAAACCTGAATTCTTTAAAAAATAAAATATTCTTAATCCAATATATCTGCATTAATAGAGAAGGCCTTCACTTGAAATTTTTTATTCTATCTCTTTATTTAAAGTCAATGATAAAGTCACACCTGTAAAATAAGTGCATTTAAAAACACAGAAGATATATTTCAATAACAAAAAATACGCAATGATCATGAAAATCTACTGTGCACTTTGCCAAGGTCAAGAGAATGAAAGACAATATGAAAATGTCAATCTTCAAATATATCCTTAACAAAAACTCTCCTAAACAGTAAAACCATCATTGAAGTACACATTTTTACATATCTGACACTAGGTCCAACAAAAAAATGGAGGTGGGGGTGTAAATAAGATGAAAACTCTTCCCAGATTTTCTAGATAAAAATACATGGGCACCAGAATTCAAAATTAAACTTCTGAGACAGTTGATTCAAAATCAAATGAACATTTCTAACAGATGACAAAAGTTTGACACCGATTTTTTTCTTTCTTAGATAAGAGAAAGGGCATTTGTTAATAGTTTAATATTCACCTAAGGAAAAAAAAATCACACACACTCACTTCCTCCCACCACCACCTCAGCCATGGGTATAAGACAAACACCTTCCATGAAATTATCTCTCACATTATTAATATATTCCCAATTATTCGGAGCAAATTCATGTTTAAACTATTTCAAACAATTGTTTCAGATGTATGAAACTATCTGAGCTGAGACGTTGGAAACAGTAGCTGAGTCTGAGTAAACAGACAGTAATTCTTTCACTCACAGTGACCGAGCTTCCTTGAGCGCATCTGAACGACTACTGTGACAGTGATGCTGGTAGAGAGTGAAACTTCCTGATTTCTCCCTTTAAAAAATACATGATCCGTGTAACACTAAGTAGAAATACATTACATTGTATGCTTTCTTAACAAGGAATGACTTGTTTTCAGGTCACTAAGGAAAAAAAACTTGTAATGACATTTACTACCTGTTTTATCACTGATAAGCTATGTGACTTAAATTATGTAACATTAAGCAAAAAATGAGAGCCATTATGATTTTAGCAGAGAAACAGAAAAATATGGGAAGTTAAATGAACATTGGCATAGGTCCCAAAGATTACACTATAACTCTGAACTGGGTTTTTAACACAAAGGCGTCTACATACAACTTCTGTGACTATTTCTCGTAACAGAAAGATCCAAAGCAAATGCAGGCAAGCTTGGCCCTACCTCAAAGATAAACGTGGTGATGAACTGTAAGTCTCGTGTGCTAAAGTGCATCGGCTGACCACACAGGCTCTGGCCTGCCACCTGGAACTCCCGAGAAAGTGGTGGTCACTCGTGCTCGTTCCCTCACACACTCTGCACTATCAGTCAGACAGGACAAGGGATTCTTTTTAAAGGAAATACTTTATACAGTGAACTACAAGAAAAAAATTCTAAATATACTACCTTTTAAAATTCCAGAGAATTAAGATAGCCTCATTATTTTTAAATACTGAAAATGTAAAGGGTCCATACAAATTAAGGTTTGTATCAAGTGTAGACCTCCTACTTCACTTGCTGTGCTCTTTAAATCTCTGTAGGAGAACCAAGTATTTTCCCCATGTCTTTTGGCAACAGTTTCAAAAGCAAAAGTTGCAGGGCTGTAAAATTTCATTAAATTTATGTTTTTAAAGCTAAATTATTCAATATCTTGTATTATTATTGCACTCATATATTGCCCGGAATATATCTACAGCAATTCAGCAAGAGTGATTGCAACAAAAGTAAGGTAAATAGGTCTACAAAGCATCTGATTTCCTTATGAGATAAGAAAGTTTTCATAGAGGAAACACCAACAACTGCAATTCAAATCAGATTATATATGTTTAACAGTTATTTAAACCTTATAGAAAATTAAATCTAACCCTCACCACTATAAATCTGTAAGGAATCAGAAAAGGATTTATAGTACACAAAGTCTTGACTATTGTTGCATTCCACTTTGAAATCACTCTGAGTTAAAATGGCATTTTCCCAAGATTTAAAGAAAAATAGATTTTATAAAAGAGATAAATTCTTCTTAGTCAATGAATACATCGTTTTTGTTACTGACAAACAGGTTATACTTTTTTCCACTATAATTCACTCTGATGAAAGAAATAATTCTCTTTTAATTCTAATAAATGCTACATTTTCAAGACTAAAGGAGTATCAGTAGGCATTCTTTCTTCTTGATTTATTTGTCTCTAAAATATGTCAAGTAAGCTTTTAAAGATTCAGGGAGGGGCAGCTTCATAATTTTTTCTCTCAGTAAATTTTGAGGTGGCTCCTCCGGCTTCATGGCTTCACTGTGATCTTTCTCTTCCTCTTCTTTGTTATCTTCTTCCATTTTCTCATCCTCCTCGCTGTCTAGAGGCTGAGGAATAAGCTGATTACCCACAAACACATAAGTGTTAATCCTCTGCTTAACTCTCTTTCTTTTCCTCTTGGGTGGAGCCCTTTGAGGAATCCCCTTGGCCTGCATCTCATCATTTATGAAATTTCTAAGTGTGCGTCGAATGTAAATACGAGCCAAGTCCTGTAGATTCCTGACAGCGCAGGGCGCTAAAAACAGACCAAAAAAAAAAAAAAAAAAAAAAGAGAATGAAACAAAGAAATAAAAGATTATACACGGTTTATAGCTTCACAGAACAAAACATGTCTATTCTCAGTACATTTTTGTAAATACAAAAACTTTTGACTTTGGTGGTATTTGTTACCTGATGAGGACCATTCTAGGTACCTAAGAGAACAGACAACATAAAGGTTTAAAAGGTATAAGGAGGGAGCACACATATGTACACAGATTCTCTGGAAGGATAAATAAGAATTTAGAAACAGTGAGTGAGAATAGAGTGATTAAGGGCCAAGAACAGGAAAGCAACTTTATCCTCCATATACTTTTATACTGTTTGATATTTAAATCACATGAAAAGCACAATCTATTAAAAAGAAAACTCTAAAGTAGTATGTAAATAGCTGCCTGTATCTGCTAAAGCCATCACACATATACAGTTTTTGTTTTTTTTAACAGAACATGAACTAAACCATGGCAAAGGACCACAGAAGTCATGCCATGAGTAAATACTTTTAACAGACCAAAGAAAAATCACAATTTTTTTAAGTTACCAGTGTTTACTTACATCAAATATATCATAGAGTTTGGATCAATCTCCTGTCTGCTTAGTCCTATTACCCACAGATATATGGGAAATATATATATGAAACTCTAGAGCCCACACTCTTAAATATATATATGTGTGTGTGTGTAAGTGTGTATATAGATCCCTATAGATACATAACCCTAGAGCCCATGCTCACTCTTGCTGCCTGTTCCAGCACATTATACACAAAGAAATACATTTTTTATATCCTACCTAAAACTGATTTATCCTAGTTTCCAACCCTGTTAAAATGAAACTATTACCAAGGATCCTTTTCAAATATCTAAAAACAAACCAAAATAAAACATAACCATGTTCATTTAAGCAACATTAAAAGTCTTCATTTATTTTTCTTAATTTCTTCACTCCTTGTACTCTTTTTCTGGCTGTCCTCCTTCTAAATGTTTTTGTTGTAACATTTAAAATCCTGCCTCCTTTCATTATGGGTGTGTGGTCCATCTCTGCCTGTAGACTCAGTTTTTGCAGAGGAACCAGGGCAGTCAGCTCCTCAGGTCTCCACAGGCCCTACAGGCAGGGGCCTTGCATGACACATGACCCTGCCAGGGCTCACAACATGCTCCCTGTATCTTTCTAGCAACCTCAATGGCCAGACTATGCCCAACACCTCTCAGACACAACTGTGGTAGTAAATAGGGGTTTTCATTGAACTTTATCATAGACTTTTAAGCCTAATTTAAAAATCTCTTAGTACATACCTACTGGCCCTCTACAAAACCTCCTCTTTAAGTTTTTTCCAACCTTTTACTGAAACCTGAAATAGAAATAATTTCAAAGAACCACAATGGGCTCATTCAGCTAGAAATTATTTTTTCTACAGGTCTAGACTTGTTCCTAACGACTGTACATGGAGTAGAAACTGAAACTCAGGATTCTGAGTTCAAATCCTGCTTCTGCCACTAATTTGAACATGGGTAAGTAACAACAGATGTGAGATATATCACCCCCTAAATGTTAAAATGTACAAAATTCTGCCTTCTCTGCCTCTCTTTCAAAACAGTTCACTATCAGACGATTTCATGTTTGACTCCTGCTTGGCTTGCCAAATGATACCAGGGGTAGATCCAAGAGACAGAGTCCAGGCTTTTGTGTACAGTGAACAAAGAACTGCAATTGTACATCCAATGGTGAAAGAAAAGCAGCTACGTTTACTAAAAATAGCAGGAAAACATATTCAAGGCAGATCTGTGCCAGCAAAAGTACAAATGTGGCATGAACAGAACAGTGGTGCTGGGACGAAAGGGAAAACAAAAAGCACACAGATAAATCAGGCTTTTGGATTTCTACGGACGTGTACTCCAGCTCTGGTACCTCTAGTTGTGTCTCTAGGTAAAACTGACAAGAATGATTCATAGAGGGCTGAGTCATCCTGAGTTAAAGGCTTTTAACAAGTATGTTTGTTCCAGAGTACACGCTGATTAAGTTACAATGGAAGGATGATGGGCCCTGGCACGGTGCCCAAACTCAAGTAGGGGGAGGAGAGTGGTCTCCCAGCCCCCACTGTGCTAGATTGACTCTGCAAATATTTGTTAAACTACAGGTCAGGCACTTAGGGCTAGCTGTCAAATTACGTAATTCCTTTATGGTTTAGTTGTATGTATGTGTGTGTGTTTTTTTTTTAATAAGTTGGCACACTGGCGAGTGTGAAAATAAGGTGTTCTGTCTATAGGCTGCCATGGCTAATCTGAATCTGTTAAATGCTGTATTTGCTCCAGTGGTTTACTGTGGAATGTTAATTTGGTAAAATACTTGTTACATACAGTTGGTTCTATACGAGGATAGTAATTCAAATTAATGTATTTTACTGGGTCCCCTATCTAATCTTTCATTATCTTTTAAACTGCTGTGCATTTTTGTCATGACTTGAAAACAAAGATACACAAAAACTTCACTAGAGAGATTTGGGTTTTTTTTTTCTCCCACAGAATTTGTGAGCATAATCATATTTTGTTTTGTATTTATAGTCACAAACTCTTAAGATGGCAGCTACAACTAAGAACCAAAAAATGGTGCATTCTGCATCTTGTAATTCATCTCTGCTATTATAAGAAGCAAGGGTAATTGGGAAAACGTTTCATTTGAATGGTTTCTCTAAACAAGGGACTATAATACTTGTACATTATTTTTCATGTTTGCTCTTTCTTTAAGAAGTTTTAAGGTGCCACAAAATTATTTTAAGGTATTTGTTTTCTATAGGAATTGTTTTAAAAATATGCTCATCAGATCAGTTTTAGATGTGTTTCAAAATATAAGTGATTTTTAAAAGTCCAAGTACTGACCTAAGAAGCAAGTGTTTGAACCCTACTCTGGAGGGAAAAAAGGGTATCGTATGACTTTCATATTTCTGTGCCATCCAATATACTTAAAAATATCAATTGTGCAGTTCTGCTTTTTAAATGGGAACTACTGGTCTCCTTGGCCCAAAAGGGCCGATATTTTAAATTGATTATTTTAATGTACATTAATCCATCCTAATTTTTAAAATTTGGTTCAATATTTCCCTTGTTGATGTTTAAAAATAAAAACTGGAAGTACTTTGCTTAGTCACCCCCCCGCAAAAAAAAAAAACAACTATAGGTCAGGCACTTAAGAACTCATTTAGATACAGTGAATGATTTAGATTACCAAAGTTCCTGCCCTTGTGGAGATTATTACGTATGTTTAGTGTAGCACAGGCAAATAAAAATACAAAACTTTAAAAAGGGATATGAAGAAAATAAAACACCAGTCACATGGTTATCTTTGACTGGTTTGGTCACAAAGGTCTCCCCTGAGGAGGTTACATTTTGGCCAACATCTATATGAAATGGGGTTTTGGAGAAGAGCAAAGCCCTAATAAAAGCAAGTGAGTGTAGCTTGTTTAAGGACTGAATGAAGGCTCATGTAGATGACATTTAATCTTCAGGAATAATAGCACAGTATCATATTGTTGCAGCAGAAGTGTTGCAACAGTCAGACCATCAAGAGACCAAGTGTGGCACCTGGAGAGTTAGAGAACTCAGTTTATTCAGCCAGCCACTCCAGACGGGCTTTCCTGCAAGAATCTGAGGTCCCCAAATCAGAGCAGCTCCTCCTCCTTTTGTAGTCAGTACATGTGGTGGCACTGCTGACAGGTCCTAATTAGTTCACAGGTTAGGGGTATGTGCATACCTCTCGGAGTTGCTAGGCAAAGTTATATAAGATGGAGCGGGCGGGGCCTGCTGGGAAAGTTACACAGCATGGGAGTTCCTGGGCAGGAAACTTGGAAGAACCTAACACTTTACATTTTATTAGAACATTTGTCAGCCCTTACAGCCCCAAATTAACCTTTGGACAGGCTGATCCTACAGAAGTAGAACACCAATAAAACATCTCACATTCAGGCAGGAGTTTACAGAAACATTTTATATTTCACAGGTTGGATGGACTACAAATTCCCATATGTACAGAAAAAGAATGAAGCTCCTGCCTTCAGTTAAAGGAGTGTTTTGGGTTTTCCTCTTCAATATTAGTGAACATTTTCAATGTTTTATACCTAAAAGCTTGGGTAATGAATGCTAAGAGGTTATATAATTTGACCTCAGGCTTAGACCTCTCTTCTGTCTGCACTCCTCCCCTCTGTCCTTACCCCAGCTTGTACCTGAGCTCCCCAGTCATGACCTAACTCCTCCTGGTTGCAAAAGTGTCCTACACTCTGCAGTCAGCACCTGCCATTCGGCCTCTCCTCAGTCACTTAACAACCCACTGGACAGGGCAGTCATGCACATACCACCAGTGCTTCAAGCTGGTGGGAACACGTTAAACTCATTTCCCCAAAGGAAGGTGCTATATATGTTGTATAGTAACCTAGGGATCAGGTTTTTCATTTTATTAACAAAGACTAAAAACAGTATTTTACTTAAGTTAAATGATACAAAACTGATGTTTTTGGCTTGAACTATAACAGAACTTCATTGTAGCTCAGTTTTTTACAATTTATAGTCTCTTCTGCCCCAAAACTTTAAACAATGTATCCTTATTTGTACAATTTTATACACATACACACCACAGAAAGAAAGATGACTTTTACAGAAAGGAGACTATCCTTTGACAAGAGAAAGGGAATAAAGAGAGGGGAGTGAGGGAGTATAATAAAAGTAATAGGAGGATGGATATGATCAAAATGTGTTACATGCATATACAAAAATACCACACTCGAAACTCAGTATCTTGTAAAATTAATAACCACACATATTTCATTTTAAAAATAAAAATACATGATTTTTAAGTTGAATAAAAATTAGTGGTCAATCAGAGGAAAAATTTTTAAAATGTGGCCTTTCGCATCCCATTTTATCCTATTGTGCTGAATTTATTTCTATTTTACATTCACATTTTGTAAATATGCAACCTAATCAATGAGCTTTATCATTTAGATACTTAGATATATCTGTATTTACATCCTTAAAATGAGGGGGATGGAAATTGCTCCTTTATGGCACATCATGCCATTCATAAATTACATTATTGTAAAATCACACTTACAACTAAGACTTAACAGAAATTAAACTAGGAAAACTGTCAGATTAAAAAAAAATAAATGACTAACAGAATTCTGAATCTTTTAATAGCATCTGTTATAAAGTAAAACACTTAAAACAGCTGTTGCACAAAAATCCACATGGGCGTCTAGATGTACACCTGTATAACAATGCAAGTGATACCTTTTAGACCACTGTCAAATTGTGTCAGGAAATTGTTTTTCATTACTTCTCTTTATTACTTTCCATTCAATTATGATAAATTAAACAGAAGTATCTTAAACTATAACTCTAATGTTTGAAAAATAGGAGGGAAAAGTTTTACTTTGCTATTATTCTTGTTTTTAGCATGGAATTTAAGTAGAAACTCAACAACTACAGTAAAATGTATAATAGATATTGTGAAATAGAAAGTGTTCAAAGGGGAGGGGACCTGTGAAGGGGAGGGGGGAAGGAAGGAAAGGAAAAGAAGAAAAAGAGAAAAGATGAAAAAATGGAAACAAAGCTGTTGTAAATAAGGAGGGGAGGAGGAGCTGAAGGGAGGGAAGGGAAAGGGGAAAAAAGAAAATCAAAATATATCATGTACAAGTACAAAATCCCTATGATGACTGTGATCATTATGTGTACCTAAAATGTACTAATAAAACTTATGTTAAAAAATAAGGACAGTATAGTACAGTCTATAAAGCATATATAGATAACTATATATGGTGTACGAAAAGTAAACTTCATGGAAACAATCATAATGCATAGAGATACAAGTGACAGTCACTTGATCCTGGCTCTAGATAGGACTTTTATGTATACCTGCACACCCAGCACATAACCTCCTTTTTGACTGGATTGGAAGAAGTTTAAATTTAGTGTTCCAGCCCAATAACATCACATTTCTAACAGAATGAGTCCCCTTTCTGATAATCCTCTGTTTACTTTTTATCATTTATTTTTAATTTTCCTGTTTTATGTGGATTGTTAAATATACTCTGACTCAAATGTTTTTGGAAGTAGCCAAAAGTATATAGTATTACCAACAAGCATATTTTTAAAAGATGGCTGGGAATATTTTAATTAACAGAAGGTTCAAAATTTTCTAGTACAGAGAAATTAATGTCTTTCTAAATGAGATCAAAGTAAGAGTGTACATCTAAAATGTACCATTAAAATAAAATTTAAAAAAAAAAGCAAACAACCAGAACTTATTTTATGAATCCTTAAGAGAGGGCAGGTCTTCTTTGGTAGGGGCTCCCACTGGAAAAGAATGCTTATAAAGCACTCTCCAGGGTCCATGTGAAGAAACCTTCAAGCCATTAACTCTCAGAAAGTGAGTGACATTCACTGAGCCCCTGCAGCCCTCTGCATCACCTCACTCATTCCTCCCCAAGGCAGGGGGATGGCTCCCATCATTTGTGTAAGAAGCAGCTGGCCCCATGGGGCTCGGGCATTCTCCCAGGATTCACATGTTAACTGGGCTCTGCTCACCCATGTATTTAAACAGTAGACTTCTATGTTGGGAGGCTGGCTAGTACCATCTGGGTGGGTAAGTTTCTCTAATTTAAGAATGCAGACCAGGTCTAGGGGTAGAAGATTCAGTGATGGAGGGCCTGCCTAGCAAGCCAGAGGCCCCTGGGTTCAATCCCCAATACTACCACCCTCCCAAGTAGGCAGACCTAAGCTTTTTTTTTTTTTTTCCTTCCCCATGGACTTTGCTTGGTAATAAAGCTGATATTTCAACCCCTAGCTATCTATCTGGCCACCAGTTCACCTCTCCATTGGAAAGAACATGCACAAGGACAAACAGGTATAATTTACCAATATTCCCTAAATCCTAACATCCTTTTTTACTTAGTGCCAGACACTAAGAACTTTACATACATTACTTCATATAATTTTTCAAAACCATCTCAAAAGGTCCCACAGACACAGCTCAAAAGAGAGACAAATGAATACTGCAAAGAAAATTAACTCTCACTATAAAGCCAGGTTCCTATGAAATAAAATCAAGAAATTCGTTTTTTGGTAAAGAATTTTACTCAGTAGTCAATGAAATCATGATATATGTCAAATCAATGAATAATTTCTCCTCTTTTTCTCCAGGTCGATCTGGCCTCTCTCCTCAAAACTTTTTCTTTCTTCATTTCTAACACCTGCATCCCTTCTCACCAAATTTTGTTTTATCTCTAAATTTGATCACAGGTTCAATCTATTCAATAGATAAGATAATCTCTTATCTATCTCTACTCTTCCCCAGTGTGGTCTTCATCCAAGTAGAGCTTCACATGCCATCTTTATGTTGAGGATTCTAACTTTACACTTCTGTTGTGCAGTAGATTTATGGCCATGTGACTACTTGACATTTGTATGCTAACAGGCAGCTTGAACTTGCCCAGAAGGAAATCTCTATTTTTCTCATACCTATTTCCAAATTATGCCACCCATCTTCCAAACAATACTAGCGCCATTGCTCAGCTGGCTACTCAAGGGAAAACTGATTCCTTTTTACCGTCCACCAACTCTCTCCTCATTGTTCGCTACTTTTTCCTGATTTCAAACAATCTATCCAGAGAAACGTGGGTGCTCTCCTTGGATGTATTAAAGGACTTATAATGGGCCTGCTTCCCTTCTTTACCCAATGATAACCCATCCTCCACAGCCCAGCCGATGAACTTCGGACACTGAACCTTGTTCTCAGTCTAGGGAACAATGAATCATTTTAGTCATAATTCAGATGCTGCCTCATCACAAAAGCCTTTCTTATGACTGACTATACTTGAAGCAGATACTCTTCCTTATAATCACTTTCTAGCACATCCACAAACTATAATTAATAAATTAATCTGTGGTTTGTTTGCCCCTTCTTTCCATGTTCCCATGAAGACAACTAGCAATATCCTGTACCAGGCAAGGGCTTTATTTTAAAAAATGGTCAATAAATGCCCTGAATATATCACTGCATATTTATTTAACTCCTCATAATTATACAGTCTATTAAATATCAAGCATTGAGTTGAACACTGTCAGAGACAATTCAATCAGAGAGATCTACTTACGTAGTCCCACAGAACCTGGCTGGCCATTATCATTCTTACTTGGTTGCACAAGTGGAGCAAATGAAACAGCAAGGATATTTTTACTTTCCCAAGTGTTTTGTCCAGTTCGCATAATCTGTGTTAACTATTTAGAGAAAAGAAAGAGAACAGTTTAATCCTGATAATGCGATTATTTTACAATCAGAATTTTATTTTAAAAGAATAATTGCCAATGAGAGCTATATAATCACATATATTTAAGTACAACCAAATTACTCTCATTTAAGTATTTACCATAAATTAATATAAAAGGGAACAAAAATATCTGCTATTTATAAAATAGACATTTCAATGCAAATGGAATATGCAAATACAGCCAGGTAAGACTGCGTGTCAGATTCCAGGTCTGATGGCTCCTAGGTGTTACGTATGACCACTGCCTTCCAAACCACATTTCAGTCATTTGATTAAAGCATGATATTAATAAGGTATTTTGACTACTGTGCCAACACACTGACTTCATGCTCTTTCTTGATGGTAATGAATTAAGACTCTAATTCTAACCCTAACCTGGTATCTCACAAATAAATACAGTCACAGAAGACTAAGAGTTTTATCAATTCAGCAACTATTCATCAACAGTCCTTCGGAAAAAAAGAGTGCTCAACTTCAATTAGTATATTCAACTCATATTACAGAAACAGCCCATTACTGTGTTTGATATTTATATAATTGTGCAGCATATTCAACAAAATATTGATGTGGAAGTAATAATACAAAAACTTCAACTATCGTGCTAAGTCACAGTCATCTTAGATAATCTAGCTCTACTGTATAATTGTAAGGCGTTTTAAACAACTCAGATTTAGGTTAATGTAAATAATAAAGACCAAATTGCTTTTTTTTTTGGTGCTGGGATCAAACCCAGGGCCTTGCGCTTGCTAGGCAGGCACTCTAACCACTGAGCTAAATACTCAGGAAAAACTGAGGAAATACATTATAAAATAAAATGTATTTTATAAATATTGAAGGTAATTTGCTTTTGAAAGGTCTGCTTTTTTGAATAAATTAGTGTTTCATACATTTATTATATCTAATAATTCCAAACCAAGGCAAGAAAAGATAAATTTAATAATGTTCATAAATGGCTGAACGATAGTTCCAAATGAGTCTAGACAGTGTTGAATGAAGATTTAAAAATTTACTTGTTTCACTAGTGAAGTTAAGCAGTTCCAACCAAGTGCAGACAACATCTCTTTTCACTGTGTTCGAGGAACCAAAAAACAGCAGGTACTGAGCTGCTGGCAGGGGTCATCACATTCAACTAAACATCCTCCAGGTAAAGAAATATGGGAGAGAGAAGCTCACTCAAGGTCTCACACAACAAAGAGGCTGACAGCAAGTGAAACCCCATGTCTCCTCTATCAAACTACAGGATTATTCCTACATCTATTCTACTTAAATAATTTGGAGTCTGTGCCAAGCTTTTTCTATGCACATAGACAGATACGTAAAAATTGTATCTTCTTCAAAAATTAAAATCACCAGGCATGGTGACACAGGTCTATAATCCCTTAAGTCCAGAGGCCAAGGCAGGAAGATTGCTGTGAGTTCAAGGCCAGTCCTGAACTACACAGCAAGACTCTGCCCTCCTCCACAAAATTAAAATACATCTGTCACTTTCACTGAATAACATTTTCCAATCATAAACTAATTAATGTTTGTTTCCTATGATACATTAAGTAAAAGGACGGTGAAAGTTACCTGATCTTCTATAGGCATAACTAGTATACCTCCAACTTTCAGTAATATTTTCATGTAGTTTTCATGGTCTTTCTGGACTCCAGCTCCACAATAAATTCGATCATACTGATGACTGTCAGATGCTATTTGGAGGCAATTACCAACCACAAATGCAGGTTCACAGAACTCAAATCTGTGTGGAAAAACAAATTTATTCTAATTCATTCAAGCAAAACATTAAATCTAAAAACTTTACCATAATCCTGCCCTTTGAGATAGGGAAGTTACCAAATTAATTATTAAGGATAAAATGTAATTATGGTATTTGATTTAAATATATTTATAAACTTAGCACTGATCAAGTATATTGTTTGGTTATCAGTGAACTGGGTACATGTTTTCAAAATATTAACCTACTTTCAGCCATACTGAAATGTCGCTTAAGA